>JBAMJV010003618.1:0-29889 GCA_037951105.1 Echinarachnius parma | reverse complement strand
AGCAGGCTGAAGGTTTAATTGTGTACACCGAAGATTAATATCTCACCTTCATTCTGGAATATTAAATCGTTATATCGAAATAATCGAATACTTAGACAGTCTTCTTATATAGTGAAATCTGTATACGATTCGATAATACTTTTGATTACACAAGAGACAATAAAGTGGAATTCTCGTAGAAGCCTGCACTGTGTTATTCTCTATTTAAACAGCTTTGTGCAATAATTGTGTAAAATGCGCTGAGGATAGAGCCCATCAACATAAGTTTGAAACTGAAATACTCGGACACAAGGTCATTATAATTTGGCTAAATCCAATTTGAAAGAAAATCTGGAAATTATCATAGCCTACATCTATATTAATTTATATTCAATCCAACTGGATCGTTTAGATTTGTATTTTCTATGATATTAATTTGAAATATAATCTCGAACCCTTGCACTCCTCATTAAAGGGAAAGTTGAGTTTTGGTAGAGAGGGCGCTAGACTACTTAATTGGTTTGTGAGGTAATGAAAAACTGAGTGTAAAATTTGAAAGAGCATAATATTTAAACAATAAAATCATCTTTGTTTGATCAAAATCGGTTCAGAAACGGCTGAAATATCCATAAATATAACAATTTGTAATAAACCCGGGGCCCCGGGTTTATTAGAGAATTTGAACCAGCCGTTAAAAATTCAAAAAAATGCTTCCTCTTTTCAAAAAGTTACAAAATAGGTATTTAAATAGTTGTTGGTTATTTCTCTATCTAATCACTATTTCAACAAAGCATCACATGCACAATATTTTATTCAAATGGTTAAAAACCGATGAGTGTTTAGAGAGCGCCTCTTACGTTTAACGGCTCTTTTTGAATGATAACATGATCTTTACTACGTCATTTGTTATGTTGTGTTCCTTTCTAGTTATAACTATTAGTTTGTAATGTAATGATGCAGGTTTTGGTTACTAAAATTCAGTTTCACTAAAACTGTACTCTCCTTACCGAACTCAACTATCCCTTTAAGTTGACCACATCTTTTGGCACTGTACATGTAAGGATGACTGGGTCCCGTTGCAGAAAGAGTTACAATCGATTTTAAAGTTGGAATTAATTGCAAAAGTCATATTGTGTAAAAGAAATGGTGCAAAGCTGATTGCTTCAAATGTGCATATTTTCTGACTGACGATTCATTACAACTTAACAATCGATTGCAACTCTTTCTGTTACGGGGCACTGGTCTAGCAATCCGGACGTATCGGGGCCGATTCCCGGCGAAGCCTGATATTTGTGCATGGTCCGTTGTCCCTTATTTAAATGCATTACGTTGTAATAACTTATGTTACTAAAGGTAGTCACACAGTGAATGAAGACTTGTTACATCGTTAAAATGAATCTAGTAACATTGTCACAATCCTTCAAGCTCACTTGGACTTATTGGCTTACACATACCTTATTGTTTTCGTATTACCAATAGAAGCATGAAATAACTTTTGGTTTTCCGAATTTGCCCATCTGTTATAAAGATATGAACGCTGTAATTTGGATGCTACGAATAAAAGAACAGCCACCGATTATTGAAGAAATCATCTCTACAATATGTTTCATTTCGACCAATGAATGAATTTAGCTGATTTATCATGATATTTTTAACAATGTTGACGCTATCATCACATCACATCCTAGTATAAACGACATTTCTTACATGTACTTTGTCCGTAGTCGTATGCACTAAACATGCTTAAAAGCAGACAACATATACCATGCATGCGATAACGTATGCTCATAACAGGCCCTAAAAGTTATATTTCCTGGCAAAATTTAACTGTGATTTTCTTTGGTTTACATATACATGTACTATTAAAACTTAAATGTTGCCGCCTGCAGTTCATTAATATTGGATGGAGTGGTCGCTTTGGACTTTGGCGACATTTAAGTTTCAAGGACCATGCTCATGATAATTAGTCATATGCAAAGAGCCGTATTGACAAGGATGATTTATTATATAAGAAAACACGGATCGTAACCATAACAGACTCCTAGAACCAGTGGCGTAGCCAGGGGGAGGTGGGGGTAGGCGGTCACGGTGATATTTGAATGTATGTTTTCCCGTTCATTTTTTCTCTTTCTTCATTCAATTTTATAAATTTGTTCTTCAATTTCGTCTCGAGGAGCCTAGAATTTGCTAATCCCAACTTCAATTTCATGTTTGGTCAATTGATTTCACAAAAAGTCCAACCAATTTAGTCGTTTACATACATCATCTTAATAACAAATCAAATTCGTCGGTCACAGTTGCTGAACACATCTGTGACCGACGAATTTGAGTCGTAATGAACGCTAAAGTGTAACAAATGATTAAATTGAGTGGACTTTTTGTGATAATGATTGGCCAAAGACGAAATTGAAGTACGAACTTATCAAATTGAGTGAAACAAGTGTGAAAAAGGACGTTAATCACGTTTCGCCAACTAAGTTTGACTTGAATAAAAAAAACGTTCTGGAACACTATTCAGTTCAATCATGAGCATCTCCAAAATAGGGAGACATTTGACCATTCAAATCCCTTTTACTGCATTACTATCATTACCATAAGACAAACAAGGTACAGGAGAGAAAGTCGATAGTATTTGAAAGAAGTTTGAAGTGATTTTGTTAAAAAAATGTGCCAAAGATAATGGATCACATGAATGTTAGTTGACTAGAAGGATCTGATTTGCTTTGTGTAGAAACATCAATATAGGGTCTTGACCTCGGCACAATTGGAACATGGGAATTTTCTTCGGAATTCTATTCAGGAAACTCATCTGAACAACATAATACAAGTCCTAAGAAATCGAAGCTAGGGAAAGTGGTTAATTTGCAATTATAAAGATAATTAGCTAATTTGCATATTTCATAAATGTTGTCAAGGTCATTTTCTATCTAGGAATAGAACAATATTCATAAAACGATTATTCTAGGGTAAAATTTGAAAAAGGTATGAAAGAACCGCTAAGTTCTAAGCAAGTTTTGAGGATTTGGACAATGTTGCTAGACCTCTTTAAAGGGGAGCAAATCTCTGGCATGTTCGCTTACTGTTACCGATAAGTGCACAATTTAGGTCACTTCTGGTCGTATATTTCCTCTAAAGGAATAATCATGGAAAAAATAATTGTTAAGATGATAAATTATGTTTTGACCGAACACTGAAGGCTACCATGTACTATATGAGACGTCATCTGACCTTGCACTAACAAAGTCGAGTTTCGTAACCACCGACATAGCAGCATAATCGACAACAGTGGTCCATAACCCACTTGTATTAGCGCACGCTAAGAAGCATTTCAAAAAACATAGAGTTGATTCATTATTAGTGATACCCAAAAGTAGAAGTGCAAGAATTATGCTCTTATCATTGATAGCAAGCGGAATCACAGCGTTTTGTTTCCGTCTTATTATAATTATCTTCTCTCCATTGAATGGATTTCAAGCAATGTAATGGTGGTGCATTAAATAACACTATATACAGTTTGCATTCAATTCTTAAGTGCAGATTGTGATTGTGCAGATTTGATTTGTTTCATTTTTTTTTGTTTTAATGTATAAGACTTTTATCCAGATGATTGAATTGTAACCATATAGTAATCCATTTTAATTTTGTATAAAATACTTTTCATTCCAGGGGGTCTGTAGCCGTAAGTTATTTAGAAGGTATGGAAGTGCATTTTTAACATGTACATAGTATAGAACGTCCCTTCAGTTAAAATGCAAAAATCAAGATCAGAAATTAAATGTGAAGCATTCCATGCCTGTGATGTACACGTAGTTTGCATTTATGATTATTTCGACTTGATATATATATATATATACCAAAAAATGCACATGGAGAGAATATATGCAGGGCCCCTTAGTACACTAGTGATTAACTGAAAGGACAACCCTGTTGAAATAAAACGTTCATAATATATACAAAATAAGTACTTCGATGAGCTTGTCAAAGGGATGTACGATGTAGTTTATTAAGTGAAAAGATATAATATTTACTTGCAAGTTTATTTGGTATTGTAAGTTCATATAATACTGATTATAGATGAAACCTGATTCCTGGGTTAATTGGTGAATAAATTGATAGAAAATATCAAGCAAATCACACAAAATACTGTATAGTATATGCGTGTACGTGTGGGTGTGTGTGTGTGTGTGTGTGTGTTGTGTGTGTGTGTGTGTGTGTGTGTGTGTGTGCGTGTGTGGTGGTGTGTGTGTTATTGATACCGTAATGTTGTGTCTATCCAGCACAACACTGTATTATGAAATAAGGTACGTGTGCGTGTGTTTGTGTGTGTATAAGTGTATATACAGCCTTGGAAAAAAAAAGATTGAACCAAGCACTTTTTGCTCAATTTTTCAGATTGTTTACAATATATTGTCACTTGTCCTACATGTTCAAGAAGCAACAGTTCATAAAATACAAAGAGGGTATAGTCAATAGGATTACGAATGCTTTCGTCAGATGTGTGTGTCTTGAATTTAAAGAAAATAATGAATTTTATGAATAATGCGTGATTCTATGATATTTTGTCTGTAAGTAGTGCTTATATCATAGAATGTCTCTCCATTCTGTGTAGAGCTTGTTTATGATTAAATTAATTATTGATTAGAAGTGCCAAGTGTTAGTCAATAGCTCTTATCAAAGAAGTAAGACCAGTTGAAGATGGCCTCTATCCTGGTATACTGCTAAAGCACAGGCAGTCAACGTCCTCATATTATTTGCTTCTCCAACAAAGTTTAACGCCACTTGGCAACTCTCGCCAAGAATCAAACTGCTAATACAAGCCACACTGCGAACAAGACAAACCTTTTTATAGTATAATTACAACTGAAATGGAAAACATTAAATTCCGCACATTGTATTACGAAATGTGTATAACCCATGCCTTGAATGTGCATGTAAGGGTTGGACAAAATCCATACAATTGGATGCAATTGGATACAAGTGTGATAGTATCCCTATACTCCATTGAATATACCCCTTTTGGTATGTCATTAACTCATTATTCTGTAAAATAGCATAAAACTTGTACAAAATTTGAACAAAAAGCCCTTGGTCCAATCATTTTTTTCCAAGGCTGTATATGAGGGTACGTGTGTGTTTAATTAAAAGATTAAGGTGCACCTGTAAAGTGTCAAATATTACCATTTGAGATAACATTTGAGATTTCAATCTTATACCAAAATCATTGTACGATATGTCCAAATGATGTGTGAAATTTTCGTTAAAAAAAAACCTTCTTTCCTGGTTAAAAAATCGAAAATTTGCGTGAGCTTTTACAACAAATTACTGCATAGCGTGTATGAGGTTTATGATCGTTCAATAATGCTCTTGAGCTGAATGATAATCAATGATAGATATCGTCATACTAAAGGGGCATTAACAAAAAATCTAACCCTATTTCATTATTCTTTTAACATAAGCCAAACAACACGGTATAGAAGAGAAATGTTGAAGCTCCAAGTAATTTTCGTGGAGTTAGACACTTCACTGGTTTCACTTTAATCAGCCGAATGCAAGACTGGTCTTCAAGTGGCTTTCTATTATGAGCTAAAACACAACAAAAAATACGCAATAATTATATAGTTATATTATTATTCTGTATTATCTATTTAACTATATTGACACTTGACAGTAAGCACATTCAATGATTTAGTTCCTTTAATAAAATTATACATTTAAAATTGATAAATGTAACACATGTACACAACAGTATATGTATACAATTATAGCTTAAAGGGGTAGTACAGTTTTGGTAAGGCTGAACTTTAGTAACCAAAACCTGCACATTATATTACAAACGAATAGTTATAACTCCACCATGCTCGAAGGTATACAAAATTACAAACGACTAAGTAAAAAGCCTGTTATCATTCAAAAAGAGCCATTAAAACACAAGAGGGCGCTCTCTAAAAAGGCATTGGTTTCAACCATTTTACATACAAAATTATGCATGTGATGTTTTGTTGAAATAATGATTAAATAGAGTGATCATCAACAACTATTGAAAAACCGCTTTTGAAAATTTTGGAAAAAGTGTAAGCATTTAAAAACAATTTGTTTAAGTCATTGAATAAATTTGAGGCTCAAATTTATTACGATCGGATATATTTATTGATATTTCAGCCATTTCTGAACCGATTTTGACCAAATAAGGTTTATTCTGCCATTAAAATTGTATGTTCTCTCAAATTCTACACTCAATTTTTCATTACCTCACAAAAATATTGTGTTGTGCAGCGCCCTCTCTACCAAATCTGAACTACCCCTTAACAATATCACAGCTGAAAAAAGTAAAACATTGTGTCATTGGTACATGAAGTGTAATAAAGTGTAATGGGAGTTACATGTAATGTTTACCTTTGTTAGTTGTATAAATATGTAAACCTGATTATAACATGCACATGAATTAATATTTAACAACAGTACTCTGTAATAAAAGTAAATAAAATAAAGGTGTAACGGGGTACTAAACTACAATCAAAGTATTGGGATATCCTAAAGTGCGAAATAAACATATTCATCAGGCATGTGATTATGATTCATCTACTGAAGGTTACTTTTCTACAAATACACTCGATGCACCTACTATGTACAGTACAGTGTCATGCACGATGTAGCTGCAGAACCATGTATTATATGCACACCAAGTAATGCAACCAAACCCTGTACATCTGAATATTGAACATCTATTGTTCGTATACAAAAGCACAATACGGGAGCGCGATTTTGAATAAAAGAATTATTGACACTAGGTCAAGTTGAATACATAATTCACTAGACTTTGCTACATGCAAATGCTAGACTCTACTGTTTAAAACCTGATGAAATATGTACTTTTGTGATCTAATATATCAACTAAGTGATGTGTGAGTATTCCCTGGTGAATACATGTCATACGATAGATTCATTTTAGCCACGATCAAGGACTCTGACCCACATGTCATCTCGCATGATTTATATGCAAAGAAAACAGAAACAAAACAAAATAGATAGGAAGACGGAACCATAACGGAGCACTATAGGAGCAGTAGTGAAGCTATGGGGGTGGGGGGGGGGAGCACTCAGTACAATGTTTACCTAGTGAAACAACTACTATCCATTGATTTTGATTACAATCAAATGGCGTTCTGTGACGCAATTCAACTCAATCATAAGTATCTCTCAAACCCATTTAATTACGTTACCATAAGCCAAACAAGGTACAAGAGAGATATCCGGGAGAAATTGATGTAAGCTTTTTGGACAAAATGTGACAAAGATTGTGGATCACATTAATATATATATATTATTTTTTTTGTTTTTGGGGGGGGGGGGGGGGGGCAGGGAAGGATATGATTTTATTTATGTACCGATTTGTTAACATCATATCAGTGTTTTAAATACTCAGGGGACATATCAAATCCCAAAACTACACATTTTGCCACATTTCATCACTTTTTGCACATGCCAACACAGATTACTAGATACAAATGACGTCAGTGGTGCTGTGACTCGATCGAACACGAACACGCCATCTTTGTTAGACCGGTATACACTAGACAACTGTTGGATTGGCACGGATTTGTCATCATGTAAGTCCACTTTATTTATTGGTACAAAATGCACGATTAAATGATAATATTATGAATAATGATAATAGTATTAAGAATTAACAAATGTACACGTACATGACTTATATTTTTCCATGAAGTTTTTAATGTCCAAACGGATCATCATGATAACACATGTACTGTAGGCCTATAATGTATATAATTTATATATGCATGAGTTTGGTATATGATGTATGCACTACTCACAAAAAGTAAGTACCCCCCTAGCATTTGTTCATATATCTCAAAAAATATTTTATCGATTTTGATCATTCCAACGGTAATGGATATGGAATTTTCTTACGTAAAAAAATAATGGTATTTGTTTGCCAATTGATAGCATTGTTGGTGTGAAATCATGCGTTTTATGACAAAAGGTGTGAAAACAAATCTTGCACTTTTTAATTTGTGTCAGCTTCTATCACAAATAACAAGAGAATCACGCAATTTTCTAAACTTTCAAGAACCATTTATTGCATGTCACTCTAACTTCGGCCACTCTAATCCCCAAACTTTCAAATTGAAAGGCCTATTGTTTCAGAAAAATGCATGCTTTTGGAAAATGGTTCCACTAACAACAATGCAGCAGTAGTACTGATTTACACAACAGATTTGTGAATTAGGCCAATATGGTTGCCATAGAATTGCATTTTCATCATCAAAATACGTACTTTCTGATACAAAGTGAAAAAGAAAAGTTGCACTTTAAGTTGTATATGGCATATTGGGTACATTTTGTATACGAGTAAACATCTTCATTGGAGATGACCCGACACACAAATCTGTAATGTTATTCAGGACTACTGCTGCATTGTTCTTAATGGAACAATTTTGTCAAAAGCATACAATTTTCTGAAACAATAGGCCTTTCAATATGAGATTGTTGGGGATTAGAGTGGCAGAAGTAATAGCCTGTTTTAATCTTTATTGGAATTGGCCATATTCACAAATCTGTTATGTTATTCAGACTGCTGCTGCATTATTCTTAGTGGACCCATTTTCCAAAATAATGCATTTCTCTGAAACAATAGGCCTTTCAATATGACATTTTTGGGGATTAGAGTGGCCGAAGTCAATTGTTAATTGTGATGCTTATTAAAAGTAAAACATAGAGTGACATGCAATAAATGGTGCTTGAAAGTTTAGAAACATGCGTGATTCTCTTGTTATTCGTGTAGAAGCTAACACAAATCACAAAAGTGCAATATTTTTGTTCACACCTTTTGTCATAAAATGCATGATTTCACACCAACAATGCCATCAATTGGCAGACACATACCATTCATTTTTTGTGTAAGAAAATTCCATATCCGTTACCGTTTGAATGATCAAAATCGGTAAAATACTTTTTGAGATACATTTAAAAATGCTAGGGGGGTACTTACTTTTTGTGAGTAGTGTATATGGGTCAGATTTGTGAACGATGTACAATTGGCCATTTTCAGACCTTGAGCACTTCTATCTTTCGTTGTGTCTCTCCATGAAGTACGAGATTGCTTGTATTGGTAGCATATTAAAGAGTATTAATAGGGCTTTCAAGAAATGTATTTTATATAGTTTCACTATTTTTAAGCACTCCACCGGTCACCGGCCCTCAAAGACGAACAACAGTCAACATGGCATTTAGACATTTTTAATCGATTTCTTGTACACTTCACTTTTCCTCTTTATCACCAAATGTGTGCGTTGAAGTTGTTTTCTGTGGAACCATGCACACATACTTCCTAAGAATCTAAGATGCTTAATATATTTATGGATGCCATGGTTTTACTACCAGGTCCTTTACGACATTTTAGTACATCTAAGCACTTCTCAGTGCACTCAGAAATAATTAAGCATGCCGCAAAACAGTTTTAAAGTGACACAAGGTTAGTACCACCCATATCCAAACTGTAAAATGTAGTATAGGAGTAGTCTAGAACAATAGAGTCATGCACATTTTTAAGTATTATGGTGAGAAATATTCAGGACAATAATTAGACAGAGCCTTGAATTTGGTAGTTGGTAGGGCAGTAGGATTGTGAGAAAGTTTGGCTCAGAAACGTCCTTGACAATTTGGAAAACATCCATGATAGGTATCATGATTTAAACAAATGGTGATCCAGTAAAATCCAGTAAAACCCAGTAAAAGTTATGAGTCTATAAAGGATACCCAGGTAGTGTACCTTTGAAATCATCACAATTACAAATGGATTGATGTTATTTGATTAACCCTGGAGGAGGGGATTTATGTAACAGGTTGATTCAGAGGACCATGAGGTATGCGGTATGGGAGCTTGTCAATATATCAAGACCCGCGCGAGCGACGCGGACAATTTGTGTGAACGGGCCATGGATACAGGCCAAATTTCGCGGGCTGCCATTTGATTTCTTCCGATATGTTTGCATACTAACGATAATAAGGTTCGGATTTTACCACACAAGCCCTTTTTTTAAATACTTAATCAACAATATTGATCAATTCCTTTGGCCAATAAAGATGTTTACACGTTACTTTTCAAAAACTGTCATTTGGCTTTAATATGCATTGGGTTAGCACGAACAAAACCACTATTTTTCATTTATTGGCAAGCCTATTTTGCATTTCCAGAGGACTTCATATGGAAAGATGTTTTATTATTTAAATTGAAACTAATATCGATTAACAAAGTTAAGCAATTTAATTCCAGACTCTTACATAGAATATTACCTTCGAAAGAAAATTTATTTAAATGGAAAATATTGAATGAAAATAAATGTGATGTTTGTAATTGTGTTAGTACAACATTACACATGTTATTACACTTTAAAGGGGCCCTGCAACCCAAATGCATGTTGAGCTCTGTTTATCTCTATTAGTGTACACATTCAATATTTGTAAACGGTTTGACCCAAATATGTTTTGTATATTTTTAAACATTTTATCATTTATTTGTCTTCATGTTGCTAAACCCCACCTCCTAAAAAACCCTCCAGAGCAAATTCTATTGTTGACCTGCAGTGCATCATTTGTCAATCACTGGTCAGCTACCATGCTATTGTGATTAGCCTAATCACAATAGCATCACACGGTTGAATAGAATACCAACTCACACAACTTCAATTACAATAGCTGTTGCTATGTCAGGAGAAAAGCACTGTCTAAGCTATTGCATGGAGGTATGCAGGGCATGCTTTTGTGTGGATGTTCTTTTTGTACTTTCATCTTTTGTTAATCTCATGGTAGCTGACCAGTGATTGACAAATGATGTCACTGCAGGTCAACAATATAATTTGCTCTGGAGGGTTTTTTAGGAGGTGGGGCTTAGCAACATGGAGACAAATAAATGATAAAATGTTTAAAAATATACAAAACATATTTGGGTCAAACCGTTTACAAATATTGAATGTGTACACTAATACAGATGAACAGAGGTCAACATGCATTTGGGTTGCAGGGCCCCTTTAAGGGGTAAAACCCCTTTGGAAGATAGTAGAAAATATGATTTTTCATATGTATAAAATAATAGTTCGTATTGATAAAAAGGTTATTATAATTGGTGTGCAAAATTTTGCAAATGAAAATTGGTGTATTAATTTCATTATTAATATTACTGAGTTTGTCATTTATAAAAATGATATTGAATTTGTGAATAATAATACAAACAATTATTACAAAACCAACATATTATGGAAAGAGGTTAGAGTAGAATAACAAAATTATTTGAATTATTCTTACTTACTAAACAAATTAAGAAAAGTAAAAGGAATATGTCAATTATTAGAACACTTTTAGTTTATAATTGTATCAATTGTGTAACTATGTAAATATTGTACTCTGAAATAAAGTCCCTCGTAAGAGGTAACAGAAAAAAAGAAGAAAAAAATATTATAAGTATGGGAACTGAGAGACGATGCCACTTCTTGAATATATACTTCGCAAAAAAGAAACTGGACACTTGTATAAGACCAAATATTTAATATTCATTTACGATAAAATATATGATATTGTATATCAAATTAAAGATATAACGACCTTCTTCAATATTAGCATAAAATCCACATGAAATAATTCAGGCATGACTTGTCACGGTCAATTAACCACAGCAAGGTCTGTTTTCAAAAATAGCAGAAATTGAACATCCACTCAACCATATCGATAAGCATAATCTAAAACGCTTTATTCATGACATGGCATAAATTTTCAATACAAATGTGACGTTTTCTATCTTCATCTCAATAAGGGGTATAAATGAAGACAAATTGTGAACTTTGTAGGTTTTATTTTCATCCAAATGTAACACAATTAGAAAATCCATGGCAAAGGTTTATTAGTCGAAACCACAGTTTGTGCCCTTATTTCAGCATGGAAAATGGTATAAATTCTCAAGGAATTCTACCGTAGTCCAAAGATCTTCAAAACCTGATGTCACCATTGGACAAACAGTTGGGCAGTCTTTAACATGACATTTTGTTTTGAGCATTTCCTAATTTAAATTTGGCCCTTTCTGACTTTCCTGCGTCGACTCAATTGTAGATCGTTCAAAATCCGACCCACGTACATTATAACAACCACTCATCAATTTTGGCACATGTCAACAAAGTTACTAGATCCCTTAAAAAGTCAAAATAGACTATTTATATTGGATATTGTATGCTTGTATTATAAATGTCCACACTATCATATTTGTACTGAAGCACAATCGTTTCGTGGTCATTATTATTTCATAATCAATTAGTATCAAAGTCCGGTGCTACACAGTTCAGTAATTTCATAGTTAATATTTGAAATATATTTCCCATTAAATATCTGAAGTTTGAAGTTGAAGTTTGAAGTTTGAAGTTTGAAGTTTGAAGTTTGAAGTTTGAAGTTTGAAGTTTGATGTTTGAAGTTTTATTAACAACAACAAAAAATACATGTAAGACAAAATTATCATAAATAATTACTGTAAGTACTTAACAAAACAATTAAAGTAAAATTAACAATGTCAGACGTGTATCTAACTGAAATACATTTTATAGATCAAGAATCAAGTTGTCGCTAAAAGAGAACCGAAAGTTAGCACAAGTGCTAGTCGAGATCGGTCCTCTCTATTGTATAGTATAGAGTATAATAGAAATGACAGTATACAATAACTTCACTGTAAAATAACTTCAATATAAAAGAATCATAATAATTAATGAAGTATACATTGTATACATTCTAACAAAAGGGTTTCTAACCAAGCATATACAATTATTTATTTATTTTCCAAATACATTGTGAGGGCCTTACGAAATGAATATCTTGTTTTGTTTTCTTTAATCTCCTGAGGCAAACTGTTCCAAGTTTTGACCCAACAAAAGAAATGGAGAATGTCCCTTGAGTTGTCCTACATATCGGCAAACGTAACATAAAGTTTTCTTTCTCTCTGGTTCTATAAGTATCATGTAACACTTCACAATATTCTAGTAAGGAGTGTGGTGAATTTCTTACGAACAAATCATACACAAATGTTGAAACTGCCAGTTCATGCAAACTAAACACGTCCAATATCATCAAGTTTTGAAACAGTGGTTTTGAGGATGTTCTGAATAATGAGAGTGTAATCGCTCGCACGGCCATCTTTTGGGATAAATAAATACAATTCAAGTAAGAGTTATAGCTACTCCCCCATACCTCTATTCCATACAGTATGTGGGGCTGTATAAAACATTTATATAAGAGCACAAGAATATAATGAGGCACAAAATATCTCAACTTAAAGAGCAAGCCCACTTTCTTCCGTACACTCTTATTTACACATTCAATATGGTGTTTCCAAGTCAAAGTGCTATCAATTTGAACTCCTGCAAAAGATGCCACACTCACCTTCACTTATATCTGTATCAGACAGGCTAAGGACACTATTTATATTAACTATCTGCCTTTTACTTTTAATAAACATATAATTAGTTTTCTTTAAATTAATAGTGAGCTTATTAGCGTTACACCATTTTTTAACTTCGTTTAACTGCTCATTAACTTCATTTATATCAATTTCTGTTCGACATAGCATCATAAGTATGGACAATATTTGAATCGTCAGCAAACAATCTAAAATTAAAATAATTAGTAGAACGAGGTATATCATTGATATAAATTCATAAAACAATGTAGGACCAAGAACAGACCCCTGTGGTACACCGCACGTTATATTCTTCCTGGAAGATACATTTGGAATTTTCCTTGCTAAGTTTGACCCGATAGTGACAAAATAATTATTTAGCTCCTCAGCTATGTCTCCCTCAGAGGACACAACTCTAGCAGCTCCATCAATACGATCAGACGGTAAAACTAACTCGTCTATTTCAGTATTTTTAGACTTTCCTCTTCCACTAATCAACTCGTTTATTGTTTTCCATGTTTTACCTGTATCATGCTTATTTTCATCAAATAACTTACTGTAATACATTCGTTTAGCATTCCTCTATACCGTTGTTAATGTATTTCTATATTTCTTATACTCTTGTGCATATGCTACATTAAAATTTGATGCTTTATATTTATTATATAAACTGTGTTTCTTCTTAACAGACATAAGAACTGCTTTAGTTTTCCATGGCTTTTTGGAGTATGTCTCGTCTGTACACTAGTATGCACACTATATTTGGAGCATGTTTATCACACACCTTTACAAACAAATCATAAAATACAGAATAAGCCATATTAACATCTTTGCATCTACATACACAATCCCAATTAATGCTCATCACAAAACAAATGAACATTAAACTGCTTGTACGTGCGAGCAATTTTCCTCAAAGAAACATCCTTATTCACAATAGGGTGATGTTGAAATGCCGCAAATATAGGGAAATGATCAGACACATCAGTTTCTATAACACCTGAATGAAATACACAATTACTTACATTAGTATAAACATGATAAATAAGAGATGAAGACTGATCTGTCACTCTCGTCGGCATTGTAATGATCTGTTATATTCCTGTACTCCCTATTGCTCAAATAATCATCTGTCCTCATATTAACATACCTATGTAATAAATCTGTTGGGGTTAAACTATGTGCTTGTACGTCAATATTATTCTCATCATAATCGATATTAATCATCATCGAATATTGTTTAAAGATCTGTACAAGTTGTGGAAAAGAGAGTTAGGTTATCTAAAAACATAACGCTGTACATAAGTACATAGATGCATTGTAGTTTTTGCTCAAATACTCTTCTATTTCTCTCTCTTTTTCTGGTATATATTTATGCGCATTGAGACTTAATTGTAAGATTGCGCTTTATAAGAAGGGATTATTATAATTATTATGATAGATTATAAGCATAATGCTGGAACAATTGGCCGCATTGCTCATTGTAATACAAATCACAATCTTTAATGTAATCGGGTTGACAATGATATACTACAAATACCGAAAGGGTTAATTATCATAATAACGAAATGAACCTCTGCCAACAAGTTGGTTTTAATACTGAGACGTATATGGGAATAAGTTAAAAAGACGGCAACATTTGAAAATAAACATTTCTTTGAACATGCAAGATGCATGTTTGGGGAACGATCTTAAAGGGATCTATAAACTTTGTCCAAATCCACAAAACTTACTTCGAAGTTCAAAGATCAATCATTTTAAAATGGTACATTCTCATAATTTCAATCAGATGTAGATGTAAAGAGTAACTATTCAGCTTTAATGTGTTGCGTTCTTTGTTGTTGAATGTGACAAGTGCAAAAAAAACCTTTTTGCAAGTTTTGGCTAATTGATGAAAGCTTGAAAGTAAAATAATATTGCCACACTTTAATGAAAACATGAATTGAACCATTTGTGTTGGGTTTGTGAATTACTGAATTATTTAGCTGAATACATTCACTGATATCATGAATGGTTGAGTATATTATGCTAATTTAAAATGAATATGCGCAGGTCTGCCATCCACCAGAATTCAATTATGATGATAATATCAGGTTACAAAAATGGACATTTTGGATTTGGAACTTTGAGGAGGGTCAAGTGATTGTGTAATTTTTCTTCGAAATTATTTAATATTAACTGAGAACACACACCTTCAGATGATACCTCAGTTAGAAGAACACATTGGGCGACAGTTGCGAGGAGTATTACAACAGATCAAAGACCGCGCCTCAGCCCATCGCCTTGTTGCTGTCAAAGTCAGAGGAACTCTGCGGGGAAAGGATTATTGCGATTAATCATGAGATGGAATGACCACCGAGGGCCCCTGATTTCAAACTGTTTGACTTCTTCCTTTTGGGAAATTTAAAAAACACAGTGTGTACATGTTCTTGTGACCTGGATGATTTTCAGGGCCCAATCGACATGAGTTGGATGTTTTAGCCAAAAATCATAAACAAATTCCCAACATTTACGTGTGGCACCATTCATTTCAGGAATCCATTCATTAGCCAAAACTTGCAAAAAGTGGGTTTTGCACTTGTCACCTTCAACAACGGAGAACTCAGCGATGCGTGACATCGCTGATTCAGGAAAGGTATCACATTAAAGCTGAAATTATGAGAATGTATCATTCTGAAATGATTGACCTTTGAACTTCGGGTACCTTTTGGTATACACTCTGTATAACATCAATTTAACCTGAATTTGTTCCACACATATAGTCGACATATCAGATCACATGACGCACAGTTCATAAACCATTCATCATGTTTTGCACATGTCAACAAAGTTACTCGACCCCTTTAAATGAGTAACATATGTCACAGAGGTAGGTCAGTTGGTGTACGTGGTCCAGTCTCTCAATTGTCGGTTGTGATCCCTCTTTTTGAACTTATTATTTGTTGTTCTCGTAGAACGTGTATTTTCGAGCATTATGGATAAGATAGTTATCCTTTTTTTATGAGTTTGCCGTATTTCTGGTAATGGTCATTCAAATGTAAAAAGAAAGTCGTCTCAATGCTTTGAGATTGCCAACCGATACAGTACTGTATATTGTCTACTGATGCGTTATGTTTTATATTTTTCTCTTGTAATCATCAGCTAGCCCAACATCATGGAGCGACGACCCGTCGCCGTCGGCATATCGGAGGACACCATGCTGGCTCTTTCTAAAGATGTACCAGCTTATAAATTAAAAGATCTTGGTTGCAAGTTGGGTTTTACTAATACTGATACCGACCGGTTCGCGAAGACCAATGAGACACACCAGGCCAACTCGAAGGGTACGCTCGCCATGCTTCATGAGTGGAAGAACAGCAAGCTGTCTAGAGTCCTGGTCAGAGAGATGGTCCAAGCTTTGACGAAGGCCGGGCTTTCGAATGTAGCAGAGTGTCACTTTCCAGATCACTTCACAGGTAAACAGACCCACAATTGTGTATTATATAATTACCTCACCCTATTTAGTTATTCATTATTCCAGAAGTAAAAGAGCGCTCAGTAAATAAATCAACCAATCAACCAACCACGCTTTTTTTTTAAAGCAGTTCTCAAATTTACAATCTATTGTTAATTTTGTTAGTATTGTTTAACCCTAATAAGGTCGGGGGCCATAATAGCCCCCCCCCCCCCCCCCCTCCGCAATTTTTCTGATTGCTCCGAAACGCGTAGAGATGACGCCCAGTTGCTTGGTGACCCTTTCTTTTGGGTCTTGCTCATCTTTTAAAACAAAATTTTTGAAAATTTTGTCTATTCATGTCAGCCCGAAAATCGCTAAATTTCGTGATTTGTGTACAAAACATATGGAAATACACGTATCAGTTTTTCTAAAAAGAGATATGTCATTGGTTATTTGGACTTGCTTACATTTTAGGTGTGTGTTTTGGGGGTCAAAATAGTTGAATCATACATGTAGTTAGAAATTATACAAAAAATAATAGAAAACAGAAGCAAGAACCTGGCTCTTCAAAACAAAAATTTGTTGAATTATTATTTCAAATGGTCTAAAGAATATATGTATAAAAAATCAATGTTTGATTATGAAGCATATATGAATTATGGGTCAAACTATGAATTTTACGTCATTATTTGCATACATTACCATAAATATGCAAATAAATGAATTTTGCCAAACAAATTAAACTACCATATTATACTATACACTTCACTAAACATGCGTGCAAATTTTCAAGGCGATCGGCTGCTTCGCGGCCGAGATCTTAAGAGGGGCCATAATGCCCCCGCCCCCCCCCCCCCCCCCACCACCCCCGGCCGTAGAAAGACCTCAAATAGCCCGGCCTTTTCAGGGTTAATAGTTGACATAAGTATCTCATCTATTCTGATTCAGGTGATGCTCAGTCTCCGTCGAATCAGGTTCAAACGCCCGCCCAAGGAGGCAGTGCTACACCATCGCCAGCACCGCCATCATCATCATCATCATCATCAGTAGCAGCTGGTAGACCGAAAGTGACAAATCCACGTAAGCGAATCCATGATATATAGTTTATGGTATTATTACTTCACATAGAATTTGGGTACGACTTGAAAACGGATAAAGGAAGCTTAATACAAAACTATGTTATAATATGAATAGTATTTACCGTGTGTCTAAAACTCATGGTACAGTTTAACATTATGTTGAAGGTATTAAAGGTGTACCTGTAAAGTGTCGGATATTGCCGAAAATGACATGTGAGACTTCAATCCTATACCAAAATCATTGTAAGATATGTCTGAAAGTTTTATTGAAATTGATCACTGCTTTCCTGGTTAAAAAGGCAACAATTTGCGTGAGCTTTTACAACGAATTACTGTATGACGTTTATGAGGTTTATGACCGTTCATTAACGCTCTTGAGCTGAATGATAGGTATCGTCACACTACAGCGGCATTTGAAAAAATCTTACCCTATTTTATTATTCTCTTACCATAAGCTAAACAACAAGGTAGAAAAGAAACAAAGAAGCTCCAAGAAAGTTAAACACTTTACAGTCCTTCCTTTGAGGTAATTTTGAAAATATTCCTGTTTGGTGTCATATTAAAAGAATATATCCAGGGCTTATGAAGTTTTTTATTTTATTTCAGCTCAATAGAGTTTGTCAGTCGTGAGATATGATCGGTTGTTAGCAGTAAATTTAAATTCGCCTCTGTGCAAAGTTACGTTATGTGCATCATATGACTCACCCAAAACCTGATCAGTTTCAGAGCAAAAGTCTAAGACATATTGCCTTATCATTTGGGCTAAATATGATCTGGTTGCTATTGCCTATTTACCATTTCAGTGGATTTCGCACATTGTTAACAGATTAACAGAAGCTTTAAAAAAATCGTCGACGATTGTTCTAATGAAGTAATGTTTCATAAACGATGTGTGTAATTGCAATGCGAGTCTTGTCCATGTTGTCTGCACCTCAACATGAGTTTATCCTGGACAGAGGAATCCATATGGTATTGAAATGTAAACACAAAGACCCAAAACTGCTTTCAATCGATCCGAGTTATAGTTTTCAGGCAAGCAACTTCAGTTTTGCGACACATTTAGGAACTGTCGAAAGCGCAAGAAATCTGAGGCAATCAGGATACTGAAGCAAGGTCAGTTTGAAGGAACACTTTCCAGATAAACTTGCTTTTAAGCGATATTCTAAAATCTGTACCCAATGTTAACTCCTCCTGTATAAGCACTCTTTATTTTGTTCCGGTGTGGTCCCGAAAAAAGTCCGGCCGCGGAATAAGACTGGGTAGTGCAATTTAGGAAGATCGCTACTTCAATTTTCGTAGTTTTAGCCACTAAATTCAATCAAAGGCTCTAAATCTAACTATAGCCACCAAATCTAGCCATAGCCACCAAATATAACGTATTATAGCCACCATATTTCAGGTTAGGGTTAGGGTTAGTTTTGTAACCATATTTTTTGAAAATTGAAGTTAGTAACCAAAAATAATATATTGGCAAGTCGGACAAAATCCGCCGGCGGCCGGACAGATTCCGCTACCACATCGGCCTTATTAAAGGTAGGCTGAAATCCCGGCTTTGATTAAGGTTTATAGCTTTGAATATGTGGCTATATTGATATACCACACTCTTTTTTTAAAAGAAATCCTTGGGAAAAAAGGTAAATTCCATGCAACCTTTTGGCTCTTTTTCGCATCGGCGTTCCATACTCCTAAAAAAGTTATAAATGTATAGCCATTGAAGTATGATTCAATGAATATAGCGCGCGGAGCGTGAGCTCATCGGGACATGACGTCACATGGTGACCAAAACACGAAAGTACAAAAAACGAGAATTGTCAGCAACGTGGTTTAAAGGAAGAACCTTTGACTTGCTTGTAAAACAAACTCGTGTTTGCTTGGAAATTGAGGCTTGACTGAAAATGCCTAAGAAATGTATTGTAGCAGGATGCAGCAACACATCTGAGTGTGGTTCCTCCATAATATGAACTTAAACAAATGTTTGCAGATATTGAAAACAATCGAAATAATATCTCTCTGTCAACGTGAGTAGATGCACTCAGCGTGTACGTCTATGACAATATAGTTCCAAGCTATACTGCGATTGTCACCATGTGACGTCACAAAGATGACGTCATTTTTCTTCGCCCGGACTCAAATTTGGGGGGGCATTCCCAAAGTAAATTTTCAGGTCCTCATATCATTTATAAATAATTTTCCAAGTGGAAAACAGTTGTCTTATTCGAAATCGTCATGAAAGTGTCTTTCTAAAGGCCAAAAATGCCATTTTCAGCAGATTTTCTTGTCTGTACCCCTTTAACTGTGTATAACAAGGCCGTCATTAAGCCATTGGTTCATGTACAAACTGTACGGGGCATGTGACTGCGCGCGTACAGTTAAATGGGTAGTTCAGTTTTGGTATAGAGGGCGCTGCAAATTTTTTTTGTGAGATAATTAAAAACTAAGTGGAACAAATTTGAAAGATCTACAATGTTAATGACACAATAAACTTTGTTTTATCAGAATCTGTTCAGAAACGGCTGAAATATCAATAAATATATCCGATTGGTATAAATCTGGGGCCAAGATTTATTTGATGATTTTTTGTACGAATTAAAAAAATGCTTACACTTTTTTAAAAAGTTTTTAGAAGAGGTTTTTAAATAGCTGTTGATGATCACTCTATTTAATCATTATTTAAACAGCACATCACATGCATAATTTTGTATGAAAAATGGATGAAACCAATGCCTTTTTAAAAGAGCGCCCCTTTGTGTTTTAATAACTCTTTTTTTCATGACAACAGGCTTTTTCCTTAGTCGTTTGTATTTTTTGTATACCTTCCGAGTATGGTGGAGTTATAACTTTTAGTTTGTAATGTTATTGTGCAGCTTTTGGTTACTCAAGCTCAGCCTTAACAAAACTGTACTACCCCTTTAACCTTCTAGTTCTACAACGGCAGTTGGAGTCATACTTCTACGGTATTTCTATAATAGTTTTTTTCCCATCCATTTTAACACGTTTGTCATTCAAATTTATAAATTTGTACAACAATTTTGTCCCGAGAGACCGAGAATGCGCTTATGCCAATTTCAATTTCGTCTATTGTCTATCGTCTATTGTCGACCAATTTCACAAAAAGTCAATTCAATTTAGTCATTTGTCACAAATGTACACATTCGTCACTCAAAATCAAAAACCAAAAATCAAGACCAAAACTGTCCTATTTGAGCTACTACCGTATTTGTTTGCATTAATTATTAAGATATCTGAAACACTGAATAAAAGTGCAACTAAACCATTTCTTATACATTTCAATTTCATAATGAAATGTAGCCGACATTTTCTTTGTTAAGATCAGTTGTTTTACCTTATAACTACAGGGATATAATATAAAAGTCTCATAAATTAAATTGCACGACTATACTCTTTTCGGGTAAGATTCCAAAGCGCGTCCACCAAACCTCCAGTGTACAATGTCCTGCAAAGAAAAAGGTACAAATGGCGGTTTGCATATAACACTGTTACCTTTTTTAATCGTTTGCTTCTATACTTATTCCACAACACTGTGGTATTTTACTGTACTTTAACAAAGTTTTGTTGAGACGCCATCTCGAACGACTATGTCGCATTCATAATGATATTATATCACGTAAGAGATTAAATCATTTGGAAGTCAAAGCAGTGATATTTTCCATACCATTAATTTCATAATAGTTTTGTAATTGACGCAACAGTTTTGATTACTTTTATTTTAATACAGCCTGTATAAAATAACAACATTAAAGCCAAATGCTCGTTTTGGGAAAAATATCGGAAATAACTTTATTGGCCAAACTATCTATTATATTAATACGGTAAGCTTAAACCCCCCGAATCGCCTCCTATTCTGGCGCGCCTCCCCCTGAGATTTCGGCGACTCCACGACCGTTTGGATCGAAGGGTATACGTTTTGTGGAGGACGTTGCGGAGGCATTCCCGAGTCGCCCCCGCCCCGTGGTCGTCGTCCAGATCGAAGAAAAGGAGGCCTGCACAATGCCCGTTGCCTGTTTAAGCCGCCGAGCATTAATAACGATTTAGTGGGGGAGGTATCCGCTTTCTATCGATGATGCAAAATAATACAAAGATAATACATGCATTTTATTATATGCATGTATAGAGACGGCTAAGGTCATTCCCTACAAGGGAATATATCACCGGGTTTCAAAAGAATATTATTAAGGTATATCATTGGGAGGAAATTATTTACCCGCCTTTCTACAACATGCACAAGGAAAGAAGGTTTAACCATCTCGCAATCAGCTCAGGATTGATAACACAATAGTATAAAGGGTGTAATTTTATTAAATGCATGAAGAGACAGCTATGCTAATTCCATCCAAGGCAATATATCCACGGGTTTCACAAGAATATGATAAACATATACCAGGTGATAATACTGAATTTGGAAATCAAACTTCTAGGACAAATTCCCGCAGATTTGGAGATGGTGGAAAAAGGCAATAACCGCCCCCTTCCTTACTAACTTCGTAAACAAAAGAAACAACGAAAACACATCGAGTGCATGCGTTAGTATTTCATCATATTTGCATTATTATTAATAACTGGGGATGGGTCGGGTATACTGTTCACTAAAAGGTTGTATCGCAATGACATGTGCAAAAGAGTGGGGTGGGGGTGGGGTAGAACGCCCGAGTCTCTTTCGTCTTACCATGTGGCTAGGGAACTTTCAGAGGTCGTTGTGTTCTTAAAATCGCGATCACTTTTCTCTGACTAAAACCCGCGGATTTCCGCGGGTGCCGTTAGTTTTATTAGTATTGTTGAAATAGCATAAAAAAGTGGCGTGTGTGGAAAAAATCCGAACCATGTTACGTGTGACTGATTCACCTTCATCACCACACCACTCTCTCCTGAGTTCCTTGTAAAATAATCGAAATAAATCACAAGAACAGCCGTGATGTAAATGAAAATCAAGCCATGTTAAAATCCGACGATCTCGTGCCTACGGCACGCCAAGTGTCCATGAAGCGGCTATGACAAGCCGTCACAATATAAATACATTAGTCATTTCAAGATTACAACCTGATGGTTATAAAGTTTCAAATAAAATGATGTAAAATGAGAGGAAAGGATATAGGGCTCCCTCGGGAATCAAACTCGCGACCTCCAGATTGCTAGACAGGTGTTCTAACAACTGAGCTAGAAAATAGTATTATGGTGATAAAAGATTTGCGATTTACATTCACCTAATACTTTGTTTTATTTCGTCCCACGATTTGTTTTTATATAGTTTTTTATTACCCCAAAACAACTTCACAAAAAACTATTTTCTACATATACGAATAAAAGATGTTAGCATATTCTATACTGATATTTAATGTAATTTGTATTAGTAAGAATACAATATCAGTGCATTATGACATATAGTATTTATATCTATTGACTTGAGTATACCCTTAGTAATCCATGCTTTTCTAAATTTACATTTGTAACTTTGATTTTCTTCAATGGAAGAAATATCATTATAACATTACAAATATTTTGTAAAATATCATATTCATACGTGCTATTCTCAACATAAGACCAATCAATGTCCAATAATTGTATTTTAGATTGTGTACTTTGGTCAAATGTAGGTCCGTCTGTTGGGTATTTGTTTGTCTTTCCATTTACCGTGATTTCATCATAGGAAAATAAGGAAAATCATAAAAAACACATATTAATTTCTATAGAATAAATAGGCATGCAACGAACAGTCACGTATCACGTTCACGTTTTGCGCTATTCGTAAAACAGGTGACTCTAATTTACGGAGTGTGACGCCTACCATTAGTTGTTTTCCACGCCGGTAAAACACGAATTGTTGCGTTTACCACAACGTGACGTGAGTGTTGCAGTAGAATGACGTAGAAGATTTCCGCAGCCGATACCAAGTAAATTTACAATTTTCGAGGCCGAGACCAGGACCGGTCACAAATTTTAGAGGCCGAAACCAAGACATTTACTGAGAATCATGTAAGTGGGGAAGGGGGTAGGGGGGGGGGGGGTTGGGTAGGGGGTGTCCGTATAAAATGTTCGCAGCCGAGGCCGAGTACATTTACAATTTTCTAGGCCAAGACCAGGACCGGTCACAAATTGTTGAGGCCGAGACTAAGACATTTCTCGAGAATCCTGTAAAGCGGGGGGGGGGGGGGGGGGGGTAGGGGTGTCCGTTGAACAATTTTGAAGCCGAAACCGAGAATTTTCAACATTTTCGTGGCCGAGACCAGGGTTCTTCTCAATTTTCGAGGCCGAGACCATCGGTAATGATGGTCGAGATGTGGCCTCAAAACCAGCTACAACTCTACAAGTTTTAAAGGGACAGTCCCTCTTTTACAAAACGTCTGAACAGTTTCCAGTTGACGGATGAGGATGAATGTAACACACACACACACAAAATCAGATCGAACAGCCCTGTAATTTGGATTCTACGAATGAAAAACGAATGCGTCCCTCCATCAAACTATGCCAAGAAAAGAGTTTAACTGATTTAGCATAATATTACAATAATATTATACTTATTCTTGTAAAGGTATTGTGAAGCCGACATTTTTAAAGGTATGTCACGGAAAAAATCTCAAAAATTAAGAATATATAATAACATGTAGTCAGTTTAAGCCAGGTTTGGTAATTTTGTACAGTATTTGGTCATCCATTGTTAGATATGCGCGGGTCACGTAGCTAGCACGGGTCACGCATAGCGTTGTGGTACTCCGTGGAATCCGTGTACGAACTTCCTCACTGGGTGAATATACGTATAGGGCACAATTAACCGTTGGACGATGGTTTATTAGTTTTAGCTCTATAACTCCACGAAAAAGATATTTCAAGCCCTAATTTTTTCAGGCATGCTATTAAATGACATTTTCTTTCATGTAAGACAATAATCTTGCAACCTTTGAAATTTGGCTTGCAAAAGAGGGGCTATCCCTTTAAAGGGGGATTCAAACCCCCCAAAATAGTCATTTTTGTCAAAGCGGGGGTGGGGGGGGGGGGGGTTTGACCCCCCCCCCCCCCCCCATACCCACATATCTTCTGGGTACGCCTATGCTTGTAGGTAATTGGTATAACAGTAGGTAGGACTGGTTCGTTCTCGGTTTAAACCGAGAATTAGTCTCTTCTCAACGACAATTTACATTATATATTTTGTTTAACGCAGCGCCAATTTACGTGAGCTTTCGTGGATTGCATATAGTATATAACAAAAAGTGATGGATCACGTAACCCAACACTTCGTAGACTTGGGTGACCTATTTCACGAAAATGCGTAAAACGTGAACGTAAACGTGATACGTGATACGTGACTGTTCGTTGCAAGCCTGATAAATATACTAATTGTACAAACAAAATAATAATTTGTATCATCCCAGTTGTATTTCATGTAAAAAGGGGCGCGGTCTATTCAGTGCTCGTTTCCATTGCGATGCTAAAAGTTGCGACTATTGTAATTGTCATTTTAAAAAAACGTCAGAGAATTTCCTTTAAGATGAGACATGTTGTTGCTTTAATCCACCCGGCAACACTAAAGTACAATATTACAGTACTAATATAAAGAACAATAATAACAATGATGATTATAAAAACAATTTACATAGAGTAATAACAATGCTAATAATATTGTAGTACATGTAGTGGCAGTAATCATGGTAATAATAATGATAGTAATAATACAGTTATAATGCAAATTATAACAAAATATTACAGTAAATACAATCAACGTCTTCATGAATAATAAGCATAAGTGAAAAAAGTGATAATGTAAGCACTTGAATACTCTTACAGAAGATATCTCATCAGCACAACTCAAATCTGCGAGCGTTGATCATCGTGGTGGAGAATTATCAATAGAATCCTATGGCGTCACACTCTCGATTCCTCCTGGGGCTCTTCAGCAAGGATCCATCCAAGAGATAGGTCTTCAAGTCCTGACGGAGCTACCAGACGACTTAGTCTTAGGGGAGGATGAGATTGTGGCCAGCTATGGCTTCCGCTGCACGCCACCTGGACTAACCTTCAAGAAACCGGTGACAGTGACGATGCCACACAGCGCGATCTTGAATCAGAACGGCAGCAATAGTAACATACAAGCAGTGTTGTACACAAAACAAGAAAGTCAGGGTAAGTTTGTATAATTGTCCTTGTCATCATCTTCCTCATCATCATCGTCATTGCCATCACCATCATCTCCAAACATCATCACTGTAATCATCGCTATCACCCTTATCATCACCACAATCATAAATATCGGCAGGGGCGTAGACAACGGGGAGATGAGGGGTATGCATGGGGGGATGACACAATCATGTACAATCATCCCCCCCCCCCCCCAGGTTTTAAGGAAGGATATATATTTTGTGTGTGTATCTGTATACGAGTGGGAAAGAAAACATTATTAAAATTTTGTATGAGCTAAGACTTGTTAATTCTAACGTTCAAAAAGTAATGTATACAATCATCCACTTTAAATTTTTGCTGCGCGCTTCGCGCGCGAACAGATTATCTCAGTTCGTTGTGTAACTTGCGTATGGTCTGGGGTGAGTATTTTTTCTGTATACCGGGCCACGTAGTTCCAGTGTAGGCTGGCATTGCTCTGGCTGCTTGTGTGACATGCACCAAATTCGTAATTTAAGTACATATATAAATGCAAAGTCTTCTCCGTGGGAGGGGGATACCCCCTCCTAAACCCTCCCTATTTGGCTCTGCCCCAGCCCTCGGTAGCTTCGCCCCTCGGGACCAGTGGCGTAGCTACGGGGGGGCACGGGGGGGGGGGGGGGCACGTGCCCCCCCCCCCCCCCCCCCCCACCAATCGTTTGGCCAAAAAAAAAAAAAAAAAAAAAAAAAAAATGACGACCCGACATAAAGCCAAATGTGTCTACAATGTATATCATTCATTATTATCACGTTAATGTGTGATAATAATCATTATCAACGCTAATAACCAAGAACATAACAGTCGTTCCCTAGTACTAGCAATAGCGCACCTATATCAGTTTGAAGAATCCTTCCAATATAGCGCCTTATGCAAATTTTCAGTCCCGTACGCGAGGATCGACGCTCACCACATTTCAGAAGACATAGAGCGCGTATAGGCCTAACAAACTTCCTAGCATGGTAAATCGTTTATCATACCAAGGGCACTTTTAGGATCTTGAATCTGCCTCCCGCTTTTATAGATAATTTTGAAGCCTTCATGCAGGCTATAAAGGCGCATAGCTGCACTACGTAGTCCTAAATGTCTAGGTAAAGACAAACTTCTTTTACTAATTTCTTCACTCCAAATGCACCCGTTCCATTACTTCATGATGCATAATCTAGGCATAATTATTGTTGATGATCATGATTGAAGGAGCACCAGTCATCTTCTCCAGAGTCGATATCTGCATCAGTTGAGCATAGGCCTACTGAAACTAATTCAAGGGACCCGAGCATAGCTGTTTTTTTTTAGTTTGAAAAGGACTGTAAATCTTAATTTTTGCCGCGCGCTTCGCGCGCATATTCTGAAATACTGATATATACGAAATTTATTAGACCCTCATCTATCATGTCTATACACACTATCATCGGAAAATAAAATAATTTGAAATAATATATCTTTTAGTAAATTCGGTCCATATGCGCTGAATGCAAATACAATTGGAATATTATGTCCCCCACATTAGAAAGGGGAGGAGATTGTCCCCCTCCTTTGTCATTAAGTATGTTTGGTTCCATACTTATATACTTTATATTACGTGAAATTTCTGTCTTAGGTGTGCACCAAATCGCACAATTTCAGGCCCCAAAATACGAAAGCTCCCTACTGTGGGAGGGGGACACCCCCTCCCACACCCTCCCCCAATCGGTCGCTTCGCTTCCTCGCAGTGTCTCCCCTCCACTTTTGCTTAGTTCCATTGGAGCTCAATGCCCTAGACTATATCGATGGCTCTATAGTATACAGGATCACGTGCATCCATCTCACGGGCTTAATCTTTCCTCGCTATTACCGTTTTAAAATACGTAACGAGTAGATTCACTATTATATACCATTTTAACACCCATGATTAAGACTATGATAAAGACAATAATGACCATACTTCTACAGTGATATTTTAAACACCAATTTCAAAAATTTCAAAAAAATTGGGAGGGGGTGAACCCCCTCCCACACCCTCCCCAAATAAATGTAGACAAGCATACGGCGTGAGAGTATTTGAGTCTGGTGTGTGTGTGTACACGTAGGTTTGATTGTGTGTGTATACTTTATCATGAGGGAAATGATTTCTTTAATTCAGTATTATCAAATTTCCTTCCAAGGTATGCACCAAATTGCATTATTTCAAGTTAAAATTTGCAAAAGCTCCCTACCGTGGGAGGGGGGACACCCCCCTCCCACACCCTCCCCCCCTCGGGCGCTACGCGCCCCGATCGGGCTTGGTCGCTGTGCTCCCTCGCAGCTGTGCCCCCCCAATCACTTGACCCTCGCTACGCCACTGCTCGGGACTCATTATTGGCAATAGGCTATGTTGTTGGATCATACGTAATGTGGCATATGGTGATGTTGGAACTGTGTATGACGCTAAACGATTTCAGTCGAGAGTTCAGATTATTATTTTCGATTTGAATACATAATTCAGGCTTTTATTACTCCGTAAGAATACAATTATTGTGTCAGTTTTCAATTGAGGTTAGTACCAATTCATGATAACCATGTACCGTGACAAAATTGGGGAGTATTCTTTGCACAAGTATTCTTTGTCAAGAGCATCCAACTCTAAAAAGGCAAATAACACATTTCTATGATGAGAATATATCTTTAGTTGCGCTCCAATCAAACGTTAACGTACCTTTAAATTAAATTTTCAATACTAAATCAGCGTAATGGTATTGCAGATTATACCGCTATATTATCAAGAATATGGAGTCCGCTATGCGATTCAATATGATAATACAACTCTATGATGTATTATTGTTATTAGAAATGAAACTAACCTTCTAAACATGGGTATGAGTATCTCATGATTATCACATCTTTGGCTAAGTACATGATTAAACTACTCATGCATTTAATCAACATGGAACTCATAAAATATCCACTATGATAAACACACTATTTATATATTTTGAATACAAATTGTATTAGCATCTAGAATATATCATCTCAAACCCGAGAAGAAATACCAAAACCATTTTTGTTTGTGACAACAAAATTACCAGGAACAACTTGAAAATATAGGAATTATAGCAAATATATTATAGAAAATGTAGGCATACACTCCATCTAAAAATAATTTGATTAAGGTATCTACAAAATAACTGAATAATATTCTTTAACGAATGTCTAGGTATTGTTGTTTAAACAAGATCAGTATACTTAGTTAATCCATACGACACTTGTGTATATAAAGTCTTACAATGTATAGGCAAATATCTTCATATCTAATTTGAATGTTATTACTAATCTAATAAAGGGCTGGTATGTGAGTATAAGTGGGAGCACTGTACTTCGTTTTCATCAAATCGGTACTGCAACCGCTAAATGCCTAATAAAATATAGGCAAACAATTGAATCTACAATAATAATCATTTGCACGCACCATTACTATACAAAGCATAAACATGTATTATATAATTCATGATTGTATCGATAAAAGATACATACTTAACAATAGTGGCGAACACTTTTATAGATGTATTTATCTTTTCCGTCAGGTAATATATTATATCACTATCATGATCGCAATCACTAATATGATAAATGTATACTTAATTTGTAATCACATATGTGTTTATGTGTCATATGGTGATGTCGGAACTGTGTATGACGCTAAATATAAATACAATATTTGTGTATGTGTTGTGGTGCATATTTATTAGTGTGTCAATTATTTGTTTTCTTCGTGAAAATATATTTAAAATTTCTGGTCGATCAAATCATAACACGCTTTCCCAGATAC